>JAVSCE010003230.1:0-36688 GCA_032199065.1 Smutsia gigantea
CCCAGACCACCATTGCCTCTGCTGGAGAGGGCTGGAGCAGAAAGGAGGACATCCGAACCATGAAAGAAAACACACAGCATTTCCTATGATGAACATGCTGGATGCACCATGTATTTATTGAAGGTGACTTGTTACCAAATATGTAATAATATCATGCTTTTAAACAGAATTTCTGTTGAATAAATTTGGCAGAACGATATGGATCCAAGCGTAGAGCCAAAATACCAGGCACACTTCTCTAAACTGCACTCAGAGGCGAGAAGACCTTACAAAAGGAGCGGGAAGGGAGCCAGCCAGTGCCAGAACCACTGAGGACAGCAGCATGAGAGAAAAAAAAGAAATGGGTATAAAAATAGAAAATCTATGTGTAGAGGAAGAAATCCCCTGAAAGAGTTTTGCTAATGAAATGGAAGAGATTAATTCTATATAAATTTGAATAGTTTAAAGTTAAAATAGGAAAAATATTTATTAATTAAAAATACTTATAGGGTACAAACTATATTCCAGGTAATGTTCATATATTATAAATGTGTGATTTCAATTAGTCTTAATAGAATCCTACAATATAGATATTTTCAAAGTATCAAAATTTAGAAAGGAAAATTAAGCTTGGAGAAATTGTCCAAAATCACACAGAAAGATAATTTGTTTCAGGTACTTGAACCATGCTCTTTCACCTTCCTCAGCCCACTTCCCAGGAAAATGACCTATTCCAGAATGTCTCATGATTATAACTAATTTAAAGAGATAGAGTGAGAGGCATATTGACCATTTCCAACACAACTTGTTGTTAGTAGTAAGTATTATGTAATGGATTTACAATTGATGATTTCTCAGTGTTTTCTGTTTACCTGAAATTTGACTAATCCTATCTCATTTCCTTGTGTACATGTTTCTTTCTATACTTTGATAATATTTTTGTTATCATAGGGTGATATGCTAAGTTCCATGGAAAATCATAATGAAGAATCTCATTGACCAACAATTCATGAGTGTTCTTATGACTGTTAGTGTATTTCTGAAGGGATAATCCTTGCTTGGTGCTTGAACTGACTGGCTGATGTAATTAGATTATATGCCTTTTGAGAAGCCTCCTATGTTCTAATGATGAAACTCATGTCTGTTAGCTATGTGCTCTATATTTAGAAATCACATCACACTAAAAATAAGCTTCAATATTACTAGTCTACAAATGACAAAAGACAATATTGTAGGTGTGGTGATCTAGGTGGGAAGTCCTTGATATTTCCACAACACAATCTGGGCCATTTCTCACATGTTGTACTCTCCACAGTGGACATACCCATTATGGCATGGGAGAATCAGACATTCAACTCCAACTTCATTCTGCTGGGAATCTTTGATTACAGCCCCGCCCACATCTTCCTCTTCTCACTGGTCCTGGGCAACTTCTCAGTGGCCTTCATGGGAAACACTGCCATGATCCTCCTCATTTACCTGGACACATGCCTCCACACCCCCATGTACTTCCTCCTCAGCCAGCTGTCCCTCATGGACCTCATGCTCATCTGCACCACTGTCCCCAAGATGGCCTTCAACTACTTGTCAGGCAGGAAGTCCATCTCTCTGGCCGGTTGTGGAGCCCAGATATTCTTATATGTGTCCCTGCTTGGAGCCGAATGTTTCCTGTTGGCTGCAATGGCCTATGACCGCTATGTGGCCATATGCCACCCATTACAGTACTCAACTCTCATGAGCCAGAAAATCTATGGTCTCATGGCAGCTTCATCCTGGATTGTTGGCTCTCTTGATGGTATAATTGTCATTGTAGTTGCGTTGTCTTTCCCTTATTGTGGTGCCCGGGAAATACCTCATTTTTTCTGTGATGTTCCTGCTCTTCTCACTCTTTCATGCACTAACACATTGCTATTTGAAAGGTTAATGTTCATATGCTGTGTTGTTATGCTTCTCTTCCCTGTGGCAGTCATCATTGCCTCCTATGCTCGTGTCCTCCTGGCTGTCATTCACATGGGATCTGGGGAGAGTCGCCACAAGGCTTTTGCCACCTGCTCCTCCCACCTCCTGGTGGTGGGAATGTACTACGGAGCTGCCATGTTCATATACATGCGTCCCGTTTCTGATCGTTCCCCCACCCAGGACAGGATGGTTTCAGCCTTCTACACCATCCTCACCCCCATGCTGAATCCCCTCATCTACAGCCTCCGCAATAGGGAAGTGGCCAGGGCGTTCAGGAAGGTGTTAGGGAGGGGCAAGTCAGGAGGGTGAATTGCCTAAGTGACTTTCTTCTGCCCTCTTTGCTTTATGCTTAAGTTTATGCAATCAAATGATACAATTAAGCATCCAAAAGATTCTTGGCAAACCCACAGAGTTGGAAAATGGAAAATGGCATATAATTGTTTGCTCAAATATTGTATTTCTTTTGTGATGGAAAATTCAGTGTACGGCTATAAGTAAATATTTGCTGCATGATGACAAGTACTTTTTTTTTTATACAATACCAGTTAACAAATTAGAGGTATTTATCCACTACAATATCACCGAATGCTATAATAAAATGGAGTACTGATAAGTGTTCTGTTTCATAACATATAATAGTTTTGACTGTGGCCAACTGAAGAATTCCCCTGAGTCCAACATCATACCTCGGATTGATCAATTTGTTAAAATGCTTGACCATGTTAATTACATACAAACATATTTATAAAATTATTATGCAAATTAGTATGCTTTACCCAGATAGAGAAAAATAGCATTTGTTTGATGGTTGGCTTATTGAGCCTAATTTAATGGTTACTGTCTTCCTTCAAGATTTCCACCTCGGGAGCACACAAGTTGGGAGGTCCCATTTTTGTATGGATACCAACCTTATACTTGGGAGAGTGAAATGTGAATATGAATCCTAATGTCTGGATTTTTTTATCCTTCTATATCTTTTTTTCTAAATTTATTTTGGTATCATTAATCTACAATTACATGTGCAATATTATGGTAATTACCCCCTTCATCTGGTCCCCCCCACCAACCCCATTACAGTCACTGTGCATCAGCGTAGTGAGATGCTACAGAATCATTACTTGTCTTCTCAGAGTTGTACAGCCCTCCCCATGCCCCCCCAACATTACATCTGAATGCCCCCTTTTCCCCCTTGTCCCTCCCGTCCCACCCATCCTCCTCAGTCCCTTTCCCTTTCGTAACTATTAGTCCACTCTTGGGTTCTGTGAGTCTGCTGCTGTTTTGTTCCTTCAGTTTTTTTCTTTGTTCTTATACTCTGCATATGAGTGAAATCATTTGATACTTGTCTTTTTCCACATGGCTTAGTTCACTGAGCATAATACCCTCCAGCTCCATTCATGTTGTTGCAAATGGTAGGATTTGTTTTCTTCTTATGGCTGAATAATATTCCATTGTGTATATGTACCACATCTTCTTTATCCATTCATCTACTGATGGACATTTAGGTTGCTTCCAATAGGAGTACATCTGTCTTTTTCAAATTGGGCTGCTGCATTCTTAGGGTAAATTCCTAGGAGTGGCATTCCTGGGTCAAGTGGTATTTTATTTTGAGTTTTTTGAGGAACCTCCATACTGCTTTCCACAATGGTTGAACTTTTTGTTTGTTGAGGTGTGTGAGTTCTTTATATATTTTGGATGTCAACCCCTTATTGGATATGTCATTTATGAATATATTCTCCCATACTGTAGGATCTCTTTTTGTTCTACTGATGGTGTCCTTTGCTGTACAGAATCTTTTCAGCTTGATACAGTCCCACTTGTTCATTTTTGCTTTTGTTTCCCTTGCCCAGGGAGATATGTTTATGAAGAAGTCGCTCATGTTTATGTCAAAGACATTTTTGCCTATGTTTTTTTCTAAGAGTTTTATGGTTTCATGCCTTACATTCAAGTCTTTGATCCATTTTGAGTTTACTTTTGTGTATGGGGTTAGACAGTAGTCCAGTTTCATTCTCTTACATTTAGCTGTCCAGTTTTGCCAACACCAGCTGCTGAAGAGTCTGTCTTCTCCCCATTGTATATCCCAGGCTCCTTTATCAAATATTAATTGACTGTATATGTTTGAGTTAATGTTTGGATTTTCTATTCTGTTCCACTGGTCTGTCGGTTTGTTTTTGTGCCAGCACCAAATTGTTTTGATTACTGTGGCTCTTTCTATATCTTGATGCTTATGCAGTTTGTGTAATTTCATGGAAGAATTTGTGCTAAGAAAATCCTAGTTTCTCTGATGACTGGATTTTCTATAAATCACATGTGTGACATCACTACAGATATTTCTCTAATGATGGTTATATGAAATCTAGTGCAATTCTAGATGTTCTTCTATTTTTATGAGGAACAACAATTATGCCTGAATATGAATCTTAGTTGTTCTCTTAACCCTCTGTTGTAAATCTCACTGGATTAGTTTTCCTTTGCTGCACAAGAGATGAACACAAACTTAGAGGTCTTTATAACAACTGTTCATTATATTACAGTAGGAATGGGTCGGGACTGTGGGACTGCTAACCAGGGCGTTCTCACTAAGGTGTGGCCTGTCAGCAATCCAGGGGATGGCCAAGGCTGCAGTTTTATGAGGCTCAGAGCAAGTTCATGTGGCTGTTGAAATCATACATTCATTTGCACATGAGTAACTCACATTAGATGATTTCTTTAAGGCCAGTAGGAAAGTCCCTCTGACCTTAGGGTAGGCCTAAGTCCACTTTCAAAAATCTGCTGGCTAGTTATATCAGGCCAACTCAAGAGCATCTCTCTGAGATTAAGTTAACAGATTTGGGATTTAAAAAAAAATTCTTATTAAGGTATTGGATTTCCTTCTTATGAAGGTTGCACATGAAAAAAAACATGTGGTGACTACTCTTACCCATATTATCAAGTCCCCACCCATACCCCAATGCAGTCACTGTCCATGAGTGTAGTAAAGTGCCACAGATTCACTGTTTGCCTTCTCTGTGCTACACTGTTTTCCCTGTGACACCCCACACCATGTGTACTAAACATAGTATCCCTCAATCCCCTTCTCCCTCCCTCCCCATCCACCTTCCCACACCCCTCCCCTTTGGTGACCACTAGTCCCTACTTGGAGTCTGTGAGTCTGCTGTAATTTTGTTCCTTCAATTTTGCTGCGTTGCTTTACTCCACAAATGAGAGAAATCATTTGGCATTTGTCTTTCTCCACCTGGCTTATTTCATTGAGCATAATATCCTCCAGCTCCATCCATGTTGTTGCAAATGGTAGGATTTGTTTCTTTCTTATGGCTGAATAGTATTCCATTGTGTATATGTACCACCTCTTCTTTATCCATTCATCTACTGATGGACACTTAGGTTGCTTCCATATCTTGGCTATTGTTAATAGTGCTGCAATAAACATAGGGGTGCATATGTCTTTTTGAATCTGAGAAGTTGTATTCTTTGGGTAAATTTCAAAGAGTGGGATTCCCGGGTCAAATGATATTACTATTTTTAGTTTTTTGAGTAACCTCCATATTGCTTTCCACAATGGTTGAACTAGCTTACATTCCCACCAACAGTGTAAGAGGTTTCCCCTTTCTCCACATTCTTGCCAGCATTTGTTGTTCTTAGTCTTTTGGATGGTGGCCATCCTTACTGGTGTGAGGTTATATCTCACTGTAATTTTAATTTGCATTTCCCTGATGATTAGTGATATGGAGTATCTTTTCATGTGTCTTCTGGCCATCTGAATTTCTTCTTTGGAGAATTGTCTCTTTATATCCTCTGCCCATTTTTTAATCGGGTTATTTGCTTTTTGGGTGTTGAGGTGTTTGAGTTCTTTATATATTTAGGATGTTAACTCCTTGTCAGATATGTCATTTACAAATATATTCTCCCATTCTGTAGGGTGCCATTTTGTTCTACTGATGGTGTCTGTTGCCATACAGAAGCTTTTCACTTTGATGTAGTCCCATGTGTTCATTTTTGCTTTTGTTTCTCTTGATCGAGGAGATGAGTTCAGGAAGAAGTTGCTCATGCTTATATTCAGGAGATTTTTGCTTATGTTGTCTTCTAAGAGTTTTATGGTTTCATGATTTACATTCACGTCTTTGATCCATTTTGAGTTTACTTTTGTGTATGGTGGTAAACAATAATCCAGTTTTATTCTCTTGCATGTAGCTGTCTAGTTTTGCCAACACCAGTTGTTGAAGAGGCTGTCATTTCCCCATTGTATGTCCATGGCTCCTTTATCGTATATTAATTGACCATGTATGATTGGGTTTAAATCCAGACTCTCTAGTCTGCTCCATTGGTCTATGGGTCTGTTCTTGTGCCAGTACCAAATTGTCTTGATTACTGTGGCTTTGTAGTAGAGCTTGAAGTCGGGGAATGTAATCCCCACAGCTTTACTCTTCCTTCTCAGGAATGCTTTGGCTATTCAGGGTCTTTTGTGGTTCCATATGAATTTTAGAAGGATTTGCTCTAGTTCATTGAAGAATGTTGTTTGTATTTTGATAGGAATTGCACTAAATCTGTATATTGCTTTGGGCAGGATGACCATTTTGACAATATTAATTCTTCCTATCCATGAGTGTGGGATGTATTTCCATTTATTGGTATCTTCTTTAATTTCTCTAGAGTGTCTTGTAGTTTTCAGAGTATAAGTCTTTCCCTTCCTTGGTTAGGTTTATCCCTAGGTATTTTATTCTTTTGATGCAATTGTGAATGGAATTGTTTTCCTGATTTCACTTTCTGCTAGGTCACAGTTAGTATATAGGAATGCCACAGATTTCTGCATATTAATTTTGTATCCTACAACTTTTCTGAATTTAGATATTAAATCTAGTAGTTTTGGAGTGAATTCTTTAGGGTTTTTTATGTACAATATTCTGTCATCTGCAAACAGGGATAGTTTAACTTCTTCCTTGCCAATCTGGATGCCTTTTATTTCTGTTGTCTTACTACCATGGCTAGGACCTCCAGTACTATGTTGAATAGAAGTGGGGAGAGTGGGCATCATTGTCTTGTTCCTGATCTTAAAGGAAAAGCTTTCAACTTCTCACTGTTATGTATAATGTTGGCTTTGGTTTGTCATATTTGACCTTTTTTATGTTGAGGTACTTGCCCTCTATACCCATTTTGTTGAGAGTTTTTTGTCATGAATGGATGTTGAATTTTGTCAAATGCTTTTTCAGCATCTATGGAGATGATGATGTGGCTTTTGTCCTTCTTTATGTTTATGTGGTGGATGATCTTGATGGACTTTCAGATGTAGTACCATCCTTGCATCACTGGAATAAATCCTACTTGATCATGATGGATGATCTTTTTGATGTATTTTTAAATTTGGTTTCTAATATTTTGTTGAGTATTTTTGCATCTATGTTCATCAGGCATATTGGTCTGTAATTTTTTTTTGTGGTGTCTTTGCCTAGTTTTGGTATTGGAGTGATGCTGGCCTCATAGAATGAGTTTGGAAGTATATCCTCTTCTTTTACTGTTTGGAAAACTTTAAGGAGAATGGGTATTAGGTGTTCACTGAATGTTTGATAAAATTCAGCAGTGAAAACATATGGTCCAAGGGTTTTGTTCTTAGGTAGTTTTTTTGATTACCAATTCAATTTCCTTGCTAGTAATTGGTCTGTTCGGATTTTCTGTTTCTTTCTGGGTCAGCCTTGGAAGATTGTATTTTTCTAGAAAGCTGTCCATTTCTTCTAGGTTATCCAGTTTGTTACCACATAATATTTCATAGTATTCTCTTATAAATTCTTTGTATTTCTGTGGTGTCTCTAGTGCCTTTTCCTTTCTTATTTCTGAATCTGTTTATGTGTGTAGACTCTCTTTTTTTCTTGGTAAGTCTGTCTAGGGTTTTATCTATTTTGTTTATTTTCTCAAAGAACCAGCTCCTGCTTTCATTGATTCTTTCCCTTGTTTTATTCTTCTCAATTTTATTTATTTCTGCTCTAATCTTTATTATGTCCATCCTTCTACTCACTTTGGGCCTCATTTGTTCTTCTTTTTCTAGTTTCATTAATTGTGAGTTTAGACTGTTCATATAGTATTGTTCTTCTTTCCTGATGTGGGCCTGTATTGCTATATACTTTCCTCTTAGCATGGCCTGCACTGCATCCCATAGATATTGTGGTGTTGAATTATTTTGTCATTTGTCTCCGTATATTGCTTGATCTCTGTTCTTATTTGGTCATTGATCCATTGGTTATTTAGGAGCATGGTGTGAAGCCTCCATGTGTTTGTGGGATTTTTCATTTTCTTTGCATGATTTATTTCTAGTTTCATACCTTTGTGGTCTGAGGAATTTGTTGGTACAATTTCAATCTTTTTGAATTTACTGAGGCTCTTTTGTTGCCTAGGATATGATCTATTCTTGAAAATGTTCCATGTGCCCTTGAGAGGAATGTGTATTCTGCTGCTTTGGGTGTAGAGTTCTGTAGATGTCTGTTGGGTCCATCTGTTCTAATGTGTTCTTCAGTGCTTCTGTCTCCTTACTTACTTTCTGTCTGGTTGATTTGTCCTTTGGAGTGAGTGGAGTGTTGAAATCTCCTAGAATGAATGCATTGCATTCTATTTTCCCTTTTAATACTGTTAGTATTTGTTTCACATATGTAGGTGCTCCTGTGTTGGGTGCATATTTATAATTGTTATGTCTCCTTGTTGGATTGACCCCTTTATCATTATGTAATGTCCTTCTTTTTCTATAATGACATTCTTTGTTTTGAAGTCTATTTTGTCTGATAGAAGTACTGCAACTCCTGCTTTTTTCTCCCTATTAGTTGCATGAAATATCTTTTGCCATCCTTCACTTTTAGTCTGTGTATGTCTTTGGGTTTAAAGTGAGTCTTTTGTAGGCAGCATATAGATGGGTCTTGTTTTTTAATCCATTCACTGACTCTCTGTCTTTTGATTGGTGCACTAAGTCCATTTACATTTAGGGTGATTATTGATATGTAGCTATTGGCATTGCAGGCTTTAGATTCATGGTTACCAAAGGTTCAAGATGAACTTCCTTACTATCTAAGAGTCTAACTTAACTCACTTAACATGCTATTACAAACACAATCTAAAGGTTTTTTTTTCTCCTTTTTCTTCCTTCTCTAATCTTTATATATTAGTTATCTTATTCTGTACTCCTTGTCTATCCCTTGATGGACTTTGTTTATAGTTGATTTAATTTTGCATTTGCTTAGTAATTAACTGTTCTACCTTCTTTTCTGTGGTTTTATTACCTCTGGTGACAGCTATTAAACCTTAGGAACACTTCCATCTATAGCAGTCCCTCCAAAATACACTGTAGAGATGGTTTGTGCAAAGTAAATTCTCTCAGCTTTTGCTTATCTGGAACTTGTTTAATCTCTCCTTCAAATTTAAATGATAACCTTGCCAGATAAAGTATTCTTGGTTCATGGCCCTTTAGCTTCATTGCATTAAATACATCATGCCACTGCTTTCTGGCCTGTAAGGTTTCTGCTGAGAAGTCTGATGATAGCCTGATGGGCTTTCCTTTGTATGTGATCTTATTTCTCTCTCAGACTGCTTTTAATAGTCTGTCTTTATCCTTGATCTTTGCCATTTTAATTACTATATGTCTTGGTGTTGTCTTCTTTGGGTCCCTTGTGTTGGGAGATCTGTGCACCTCCACGGCCTGAGAGACTATCTACTTCCCCACATTGGGGACGTTTTCAGCAATCACCTCCTCAAAGACACTTTCTATCCCTTTTTCTCTCTCTTTCTCTTCTGGTACCCCTATAATGCGAATATTGTTCCATTTGGATTGCTCACACTGTTCTCTCAATATTCTTTCATTCTTAGAGATCCTTTTTTCTCTCTGTGCCTCAGCTTGTTTGTATTCCTATTCTTTAATTTCTGTTTCATTTATTGTCTCCTCCACCATACGTAATCTGCTTTTCAAAGTTTCTGTTGTATGTTTTATTTCTGATACTGTGTTCTGTAATGATTGGATCTTCAACCGGAATTCATCCCTGAGTTTTGTATATTTTTCTGCACCTCCATGAACATGTTAATGATTTTTATTTTGAAATCCCTTTCAGGCTGGTTCATGATGTCAGTTTCATTTGAATTTTTCTCAAGGGTTGTATTCATAATTTTACTTTGAACCAGGTTCCTTTGGCATTTCATATTTGTATATGGTGCTGTCTAGTGCCCAGAAGCTCTACTCTCTGGAGCTGCTCAGCCCCTGAAGCAATGTTGTAGTTCACAGGGGGTGGTATTGGTGCCTTAGGTGAGGAAAGTTCTGTTTCCTGTTTCCCAGCTGCTATGCCTGTCTCCACTGCCAGAACCAGTGGGCTGAGCACATAGGTATAAGCCTTTGTGCTTTGTATTTGCAGTTGCTGTAGACGGTGCTTCCCTCTGAATGGCCTAATGCCAGAGGAGGGTTTGCCGGTTTGTGAGCCAGGTGGGGCTGGCTGGGAGAAAGGTGCAGTAGGATGTCTATCATGGAGAGGGTCTTTGGAGCTGTGTATCCAGCCAGGGAGGAGCTCTTGAAGATCCTGAAAGCTCCCAACCTGCTGGGCAGAGTGCACCTGGACAATTTTGTCTCCCTGTCATTTCTCCTGAGCAGTAAGCTCTGTGCAATCCCTGCCCCTGTAGCAGCCCTTTTGCTGCTAGGAAGTCTCTTAGCCAGATATGGATCCCTGCTTTCCACAAGCAGCTGGAATCTCAGTTTCTCCAGGAATTCTGCCTGTCTGAGCTTTCCAACCCCTTAGTCATGAGAGTACCATGAAACACCATGAAATGTAGGTTTGTGCTCCCAGATCAGATCTCCAGAGTTATGTATTCAGCAGTCCCAGGCCTTCACTTCCTCCCCGCTCTGTTTCTCTTCCTCCCACTGGTGAGCTGGGGTGGGGGGAGGGCTTGTGTCCCGCCGGGCCATGGCTTTGGTACGTTATGCTGTTCAATGAGGTTTTTTCTTTTCTCCAGGTGTATGCAGTTTTGGGCAGTCCTCTTTCCTGTTGCTTTTCCAGAATTAGTTGTATTAATTATATTTTCATGTTACATGCTGTTTTAGGAGGAAGCCTCTGTCTCAACTTTCATGCCGCTATCTTTAATCCTCTCGATTTGGGATCTTAACTACACCTGCACAGTCACTTTACTCTTTCCTCATAGACTAGCCTAACTATAGTAGAAAGGCCAGGGAAATAGATCACGGGAAACATTTAGAATTCTGGCTACCACACACACCTGGATAACATACAGACTCCTAGCTATGAAGGATGTTAAAATGCAATTGCAACAACTTTTCCTGCAGGATTGTGAGGAAACATTGGCAATGCCTTGATGCTCACTGAATTATTTCATCATTTAGAAATTTAATGACTTTAGTGTTGAGGGCAATGCTAGGAGTGGAAAAGTACCAGGGATTGAGTCCAAGTAGGGGAAAACTGTTCTTCAAGATTTTACCCCTTTCCTCAAGGAGGTCTTGGTAGAGACTCCTGAAGAGGATCTCTGCCCGAGATCTCAGATACAGAGACCTAGCAGTGAGGGGGAAAGAACCTCATTATACGCAGCTGTTGGCATTTCATAGAAAATGTGGAAGAGCTGGAAAAGCAAATGTGCATAGAGCACACCAGCCAAAGCGTCCTGACTGCCTGACTGCCACTGCCTCCTGAGGGCAATGCTGTGACACCAGGTCTGGGAGGGAAAGGCGGCTTCCTTTCTTTAATGTGTTCTAATGTCTTTAATTTATATATGTTCTTCAAATGCATATTTACCTTTATTAAAGACATATTTGACATCCAATATTTTTACTGATATGAGAGATAGTTGAAGGTAGGGTAGGAAAGGGGTATTTTCACTGTTTGTATTGGAAAATATGCAGGGTGATCAACTCAGGATACTATTTATCACCTCATTTTTCTGTCTAATAATTTTAAAACAAAGCTTCTAGTAAGAACAGAATGTGTAAATACTCCTACATTCTCTTAAGATTACAAAAGCTAAAATTCTCCTAAGACTAACCCTGCAAAGTTTGGTAGGGATGTGAGACTGAGGCTTCATGATGGTGACATCAGCGTGAGCACTCCACCTGATCCTCACTGAGGGCCACCGTGGAGATTTCTAATTCACATAGAATTTAACTTTAGCATTGTTATGTCTCAATATAGCTTGCAAAATGTGTGTGCAGTATCATGGAGAAATAAGCACTTTTCTAGGTGGAACTTTACTTGGTCGAAAGTTACTATAATCTTTCAGGAAAGTAGTTTTATCCTTTTCCATTCAGATATGTAATTTGACTATAGATTTGAACCAATATTTTCCAGGCTAAGAAGTTATCTTAAATAATGAGTAAGCAAATATTTATATACAAGTAAATAAAGGAGAAAATGTATAAACAATATATATGACCAATTGCAGAAGGGTTAATTAAATTTTAACATCTACTTTTACCATTTTGTGTTTTCATTATGTTATTCGTAACTGTTAATTTACAAAATATGTGTACATGACGTTATCCCTGTTGAACCACTGTGTTGTATACTTGAAACTAATATAAGATTGTATATCAATGACATCCAATTAATAAAATGTATTAAAAAAATCAAGAGTTAGCTAATGAGAACATGATGAAGTAAGTCGGTCTTTATGTTACCATAGCTACTGAGTACTTAAATAGCCCAAGAATTCTTACATGCAATTGGAGGAATTTTTGAAAACACAGATGTTTACCTTCTAGGATATTATTCCTACATAATGCCTAGTCAGGAACAAGATATGATAAACAAGATAGAAGGTGACTTACAAGCTGAAATACTTTTCTAAAAGCAATGGACTCTTTGGAAGATAAAGGTTCAGAGTTTGGCTTGCTGCATATGAAGCAAGAAAGGCGTGTCGCAGTGCACACAGCTGGCAGGCCTTTGGAAGCATCTACAGTCCAGAAGAAAAGAAAACTGGCTGAAAACATAGAGGTGGAGCCATCATAAGTGCAAACAAATGAGCACTTGTCTGAAAATCTTGGGAATCAAATTATCCCAAGAAAAAAAAAACAGTCCAGTTGAGGATAAGAGAACTAGCAGCAGATTCAGAGAAGAGTAACCACAGTGGCAAGCTTTCGAAGAATAATTTGCAATAGCAGTGAAATCTCAGACATGGAAATCTCAAGTCAACTGATGCCAAAAATAGGACCACTTGATTGGCCAGTTTGAAAATATTAGTGACCTGGTACTGAGGTCCAGCCGCAGTGATGAGTTATTCATTTTATTTGAAAATGAGAAATTCAACTGATTGTTGTTCTCTTAATCTAGAGAGTTAATGTGAAAACATGAGTGATTTAAAAAAGAGAGAGTGAAAATGGCATCATTAACATATGAATGAGCCAGGAGACAGAGGAGAAACTTGAGGGAGTTTACGTTATGAATCAAGGTGACCGAACTTTCTATTTGATTGTTCATATCAGTAAAGTTCATATTTTCAAGTTGGAAACTAATTCTACATGAGGCCCTAGGAGAAGAAGTGGATGATAATGCACATTACTGTAATTGAAGACAGGGGACTGAATTCCCTGCAGGGACTGTAAAATTAAGTCATATCTGACTTAGTACAGATGTGTTGCACTTATTTTCTCTGGAAATTTAAAGGTTTTTCATTTACTGCATAAGCAGTGCCATACATACCTTGTTAAGAACTCTAGAAGGTAAGACTGCTATTGCAGAATATCTAAGGCATTCTGGAGTTTAACCAAATGGAAACATGTTTTATCCAAAACACATATATACATATATATATATATATATATATATATATATACACACACACACACACACATTAGGAATTTTGATATTTTAAAGGACTTATTTATGGAAGTAATTTTTATGTTGATCTGAAATGTTTCCCTTCATATTCTCTGTAAAATTAATATGTTCTTGTATTTTTCACATTTTTGTTTGAATATTAAATGATACCTGTGATGATGCTAAGTAAGAGTGATCTAGAATAATGTAAAATATGCAAAGTTAAGAACCATTGCAAGACTCCAGTGGATCTAGGCTTGTGTTCATGCCTCCAATCATGTATGGGAGTCTTATTGTCTGCATCTTTGTGAAAACCTCTCCTGTTTGATTAAGAGCATATAAAAGAAGCATATTATCTTACTAGTCAGGAACCAATGATATAGTTAAAAAAGTAGTATATTTTCAAAAATAATCACAGGTGAATATCAGTGGGCCTTATGCAAGATTACCAAAGTAAAAACAAGTAAGGTGTGACAACAGTGTGTGTGACGGCTGTGATGCTCAGCTGAAAATTGTATACTGTGTGACTTTGATGAGGAATTTTAAAGAATTAGTTCTGTCTCTGCAACAACCCTGTGAAAGGTGGAGGGAATTTTAAAAATAATGTACAAAACATTAGTTGACCTGAATGGTGACACAGGGGTTGGTGGTCGAGCAAGATTGCAAACCCAGATTCGTCTGACTTGACGGTCTATGAGGTCAGCCTTTTGTACAGGAAGGAGGCAGAGACCACATGTCTTCTGTAAGTTCAAGATAGACAGAGCTTGCTATCTGCAGAATGGAGAGGCATGAAAAAAGATTCACGTATGTTGGAACTTGAAGGACAGCTGTGATTTTCAAAGGTAAAAGTTTGTGGAAGAGAAAGGTCATTCAGAGAAAAAAGAACGTCCTGAGCAAACACCTAGGCTCAGATTCACATATTGTACCTTTGGCACCTGTAAAAGAAATGCACGGGGTTTGTATTGGGAAATGGAGGACAGGTGACTTAAAAGAGCGGTTTGAATGACTTTCTTCAGTACTCCACAAGATCAGTGAGGAGGTGGAACTTGTTCTGAAGATAATTTCAGTCAGTTGAGAATTTAACCTTTTTGGTGCTTTTAGAAAATCTAAAGTAGTGCGTTGGATGAAATGAGAATAGAAAGTTAGTCTTATCCAAAATATCAGTGGGTGCAGATGCAAATAAGAGGCATTTTTAGAAGTACAGATGAACCGTTCCAAAAGGCACCAGCAATCCTTCTGTGAGATGATCTGGAGATTCTGTCTGAAGGCAAGAGATGGATTGTGTGAATAATTTGTAGGTTTCAGCAAGGGTAGTGGGAGTATGACGTGTCCACTGACAGAATGAAGCTCTTCTCCACAGCCATGTGGGCTCAGAGATGCTATCTGCATTCAACCCGCACTCTGGTCTCATCTTCCGCTTCCATATTTGCTGTTCCTGAGGTTTCTCTCCAACACCAGCATTGCTTTCCTTCTCTCCATGCTGTGTCTCAGCCTTCTGTGGGTGTGAACTGCCTTCACTCAGTTAACACAGCCCCTTTCCTCTGAAGTCAACATGGCCATACTCGCAAACATCCTTTCCTCAGTATATCTCACTCCCTGTGGCCTGTGAGGATAATTATTACAAACATGAATTAACTTTTTATCTAAAATTGTATGATAGGCTATTTTTTAAGTATTTGGGCAACAAAGTTTGCTATTTCTGAACCGTGTGGGATTTGATGAGAATGTATGGTTTGGATAGTCTTTTAATAAATTATTATACAATTTATAAAGCATAGATAGCACGAATTATGTTTTTAAATCCACAGCTATAATGTCTATATCAATTTTTCATGCTATTATATCTATCAGTAAACACATTCTTATTAATATCATAGAACTGACTTTCCCTAAGACATGGCTTTCATGAGGTTGATGTGGAGGAACCTGAGGTGACTGGGCTCAGAAATAAGCATCCTGACAATCATGAAATGTTCACAGCAGTTTCCTGTGATAGAGCAGTAAAAGGAACAAGAGTTTGTGGGATTGGGTTACACGTAATGATATGATATGATATGATATAAAAATTTTTCTTCTACACATGTCCATCTTAAAAAATTAAACATGGAAAAAACAGGAATATATAAGCTAAACCTCTCCACCTACTACATTGTAAATATTTCATTTTCCCTCTGGGAATGAACAACTTAATACTGTTCCTCAACTCAACTTGATCAAGATCTTACTGCCATTCATAGAAATCAGCTAACCTCGGGCAGTTCTCCCATCCCACAGTGCTGTTCTTATAGAAGGGCCTAGTATGGACAAAAGTGAATGGACAATTTTATAGATGTGTACATAATGTGAAGAGGCATAGACAAGATATTCTGTAGTTTTTTGTTAACACAGGGATCATGAAAAGCATTCAGGAGCAAAATGACACCTAATTATAGAGTCAGGTGTTATCATTAGCTAATAATGGGGAAAAGGACACCACAGTGTTAAATGATCAGAGCACTCCCTTAAGCAATTTCTCTTTTAAAAACTACTCCAAAGAAATTTGATTTGATTTTGAGGTTTGGGCAGAGGACAACCTGTAGGATGGCACCACAGTTTCCTCAGGTGATCCCAGGTGTGTGCGTAGGATCGAGTCTCAATACCACTTGTACATGGTCTTGGTGGAGCAGAAAGACAAACAGGAAAACAAAATACAGGTCAAAGTATGTGGTCAGTGGAGTTCCCAGCTTTCATGACACTCCTAGTATCCTGATTTACGGAGCATTTCGTTATGCACTTTAGATCCAAGCTGAAGGATGAGGGGGTCTGTTGTTGTGGGTATCATTCCAGGATGTGGCACAGTTGATTGAAACATTGCTTTGTACAAGGGGAAAAAGTCGCAAATTCTCAGGAGATGAGTTAGTGTATGTTGGGTTTTCCATAAGTATTAGTATTGATATATCAAAACATAGGAAGACAGAATTCCACAGGAATATAACAACATGTGAAACTGAAATAGAAAATGCAGATTGCTTGCTTGAAGGATTGAAATTATACTAGGTGATGTGGTAATTTTCTGTTGGGCAATAACTTTCAATCAGGAAACATGAAAAATCACAGGCAGCTTTCAGCAGTAATGTTTGAAGGTTTTTCTGCAGTTTGTATAATGGTAAGATTGCACAAGGTTAGAAGAATGTTTTAGAAAGATTTAATTAGCAATTGTTTATAACAAGAGTGGAAGAATAAAAAAGGCTGAAAAATTCAAGGAGCATAGGTTTTACTTATTCTCATAGTTGGGGTCAAGTTTCTTGATGAGCATCATAAATGTAAAAAAAAGGTTAGATAAAGAGAATTTATAACTAATTAGAAATTTAGGAGCTAGTGAACACCTGGGTTTTAACTGAAATGTTATTTATACAGAATAAGTGATTATGACACAAATAAAGAGTTTAGGGGGACACAAAGGTGGAAGAGGCATCCTATGTCCAAAATTTGTTTAAAGGAAATTAGGGGAGAAAGGTAAAGTGCATCTTGTCCCTTCCGGTTGGAAGTAAATAGAGGAAAAGGAATGGATATGACAATAGAGAATTATAAATATATTAGTATATAGCCAAATAAGTCTCCTTAAAGAGTCTTGTTAAGGAAATGGATGAAATTAATTTTATATAAGCTAGTCTAGATGTAAAGTGGTAATAGTATTTTCCCATTCCTTTAGTAATTATTTTTTAAATGCTTATAAGGTAAAACTATATTCCAGATAATATTCATACTTTATAAATATGACCTATTTTATTTTTAATAATATCATAAATAGATGGTATAAATATACAAAATGTGGAGAGAAAAGTAAGACTTGGGAACATTTAATTGCCTAAAATCAGAAAGCTAAAATAATCTGTAATGAGCAAAGTAAATTATGCTCTTGCACCCTATTCTGCTTTATGAGCAAAATGACTGCTTCATGGATGCCCCATTTTTGGAGACTGAGTTAGGACAGGGCATATAGACAAGGAACTACTTCCACTACAAATCACCATTATTAGAATAAATATGACTTAATTGACATCTGATTGTTGATTTCTCAATGTCTTCTCTTTACCTAACATTTGACTAAACCTAAATCATTAATATGAGTACATGATTGCCTCTGCACTTTGACAAATAGAATTTGTACTTTCATCATTGTGTGATATGCTGAGTTCCATGGAAAACATAATGCAGTTGACATTGACTTCCCAGAAATCCATGAGTCTTTCCTGATCACAAAGTCTTTCCTGATCTAAACTGTTCGTATGAGTTGACTTGTTGCTCTAACTTGATGATATGACATGATAAAATTCACATTATTTTATTATTAACTTACTATGCATGTTAACAATGCATTTTGTATTAAAAAATACTTCAACCAAAAATAAGACAAAATATTCCTACTCTAAAAACAAAACAAGTTAATGGTCAGAGAATCAATCTTCCCATACTTTGACAATTGGGTAGATGAGGTGACCTAGGAGGGAAGTCCTTGATATTTCCATGACACAATTTTGGCCACTCTGCACGTGTTGTCCTCTCCACAGTGGACATACCCATCATGGCATGGGAGAATCAGACACTGAACTCCAACTTCATCCTGCTGGGCATCTTTGATCACAGCCACACCCACATCTTCCTCTTCTCACTGGTCCTGAGCATCTTCTCAGTGGCCCTCATGGGAAACAGTGCCATGATCCTCCTCATCTACCTGGACACACGCCTCCACACCCCCATGTACTTCCTCCTCAGCCAGCTGTCCCTCATGGACCTCATGCTCATCTGCACCACTGTCCCCAAGATGGCCTTCAACTACTTGTCAGGCAGGAAGTCCATCTCTCTGGCCAGCTGTGGAGCCCAGATATTCTTCTATGTGTCCCTGCTTGGAGCCGAATGTTTCCTGTTGGCTGCAATGGCCTATGACCGCTTTGTTGCCATTTGCTGCCCATTACGGTACTCAACTCTCATGAGCCGGAAAATCTGTGGTCTTATGGCAGCTTCTTCTTGGATTCTTGGCTCTCTTGATGGTATAATTGAAATTGCGGTTGCATTGTCGTTCCCATATTGTGGTGCCCGGGAAATACCCCATTTTTTCTGTGATGTTCCTGCCCTTCTCACACTCTCATGTGCTAACACATTGCTATTTGAAAGAATGATATTTATATGCTGTGTTGTTATGCTTCTCTTCCCTGTGGCAGTCATCATCGCCTCCTATGCTCGTGTCCTCCTGGCTGTCATTCACATGGGATCTGGGGAGAGTCGCCACAAGGCTTTTGCCACCTGCTCCTCCCACCTCCTGGTGGTGGGAATGTACTACGGAGCTGCCATGTTCATATACATGCGGCCCATTTCTGACCGTTCCCCCACCCAGGACAGGATGGTGTCAGCCTTCTACACCATCCTCACCCCCATGCTGAATCCCCTCATCTACAGCCTCCGCAACAGGGAAGTGGCCAGGGCGTTCAGGAAGGTGTTAGGGAGGGGCACGTCTGGAGGGTGAATCTCTTAATAATCTTTATGCTTTGCTTTCAATAATAGATTCTTTGCTTTATTATATTTATGTATTAATTTGTGTACTTAATATTTACTTAAATTAGTACTTAATATGTACACACCTTTGCAGCTTTATAGGCAACAATGTTAAGATTTATAAACTGAAACCTGTTTGCATATTTTTCAAATATTTCATATTTTTATGGTCAATTTCATGATATGGCTGTTGGATGTGTATTATAGGAAACAAAAATACACAGTTTATATCTTTTAAAAAATAATACAAGTTAACAAATTATAGGTATTTGCCCATCAAAATACCCCATAGTTTGATTATGCTTATTAAAATTAGTTTGTGTTTTAGCATGTCATAGAATTAATGTTGGCAAAAAACAGAATTCTACAAAGTTTAATATCATAATTTGAATAGATCGTTTTTTGAAAGCTCATCATATAGCTATATGTTATAGCTATAAATTTGAGGTCATTATGAAAATGAATTTGTCTTAACAGAGAAAAGATTGAGGTTTAGGTATACTGAACTTTATTGTAGTGGACATTGTCCTCCTTCAGGTCTATCAAAGGATTGGGAAGCTCCCAAATTTTCTTCTTATGCAGACATCAACCTTATAAAAGGGAGACTGAACTGTGAGTATGAATCCTCAAAGTCTGGATTTTCATCCTTAGAAATCCTGATCCTTATACAGGTAATATATTGCAATTCTATGAGAATGTGATATATTTAATGGAGAAATGTTGGTTTTCTGTAGTCTGCATATTTTTAACAATTATCATGTGTGAAATCTCTGTCAATATTGTTGAATTGATAATAGCCAAGCCATGATACATAACTTGTATAAAAGTTTATATAAATTATATATATATATATATATATATATACATATTGCAATATCCCCAATGTGTTAGTTTTCTTTGTTGCCTAACAAATTACCACAAATTTAGCACCTCCAAATAGCAATAATTTATTATGTAACAGTTTGAATTGGTCAGGAGTCCCAGGATGGCTAACCTTGATATTATCCTCAAGATTCACAAGGTAGCATCAAGGTGTGGGGTGGTACTATATATACAGTTTTATCTGAGGCTTGTAGTCATATTCCGAACTAATGTGGTGTTGAAATAATTTATTTCTATGCTACTTAATAACATATGGAGAATCTGTCTCAACGAAGGTCTAAATCCT
Source organism: Smutsia gigantea (assembly GCA_032199065.1). Taxonomy (NCBI): domain Eukaryota; kingdom Metazoa; phylum Chordata; class Mammalia; order Pholidota; family Manidae; genus Smutsia; species Smutsia gigantea. The sequence continues at coordinate 20,410 of JAVSCE010003230.1, forward strand.
CTCATATAGACTTTCAGCTGATTCTTTCCAATCCCAAATCATCTCCCTTAGATTACTCAAAGTGTTCTTAATTAAAGATGCACAATCTTCTTTAATTATTATATAATGTAATCATGGGGCTAATACCAGGTAATGGAGATCATAGGAGATGGTTTAGGATTTTTCCTGTCACACACACCCATATTAATTGCAGACTTTTATCTAAAAAACATATACAAATGCAATTTCAATTATTAATCCTGTCAGAAATGTAAGAAAACATTGGTAATGTCAAATTAATTGGATTAAATCCACTTTAAGAAATTATTTTATGTACCCTTGGTTTGAGGGGATTGTTGAAGGATGAAAGGCTAGGAGTGGAAACATATGTAATACTGAGTTTAAGTAAGGAGGTGTCTTCAGGGGTCCCCTTCCCCTCCCATAAGGAGGTCTTGGCAAAGCCACCTGATGAAGACATCTTCCCAAGGCTTCAGATAAAGGGAATAAGCCATGTAGTTTCTACCAGAGATAGGAGAGGCTCTAGCACCCTCAACAAGCCAAGAAATCCAATAATATACACATAGAATAGATTAAGAAGAACAATTACATTTTACCCATGACACATTCCCCTGGGAGTACACAGCTCAGCACCAAGAGAGAGCCACATGGCTTAAAAATACTCCATTGGGGGCAGGGAAAACAGAGTGAGAATATGGCTTCTCCAGTCTCCCAGGACATCACTGAGTAAAAGGTCCACTTATTCTTTGACTTACTTAGATTACTGAGATGATAAGCATGGCTGTTGGAAGTAGGGAAAGGGCGTGAGAATTTACAGCAACCATCTCACAGATCTCAAAAACCAGCTAGAGTTATTACTCTCTGGCTTGGGGACTCTTCCAAGGAGCCTGCCCATGAATCCTGTGGATGGACTCACTTGAAGCCCCCTCAATGGACTCATAGTGCCTCCATGATTGGCATGTTAGCCTCCACAGATGGCATGCATGCACTCCAACAGGTGGCACACAAGCTTGCTCAGACAGTACACAGATATCATCTAGCCCAATTCTGTGATTTGGAGAAGGCATGCAGTCTTGAATCTTACAGGGCACTGACCTGAGGAAAATAAGTTAAAGGCTCTCAGCACCCAACCTGGCTATGTGGGGTTGAAAGAAGGTGCACAAACCTTGGTACCCCCACCCCTACCCCAATAGGTAAAAAGAGGAGTGGAAATTTCATATCCATTGAAAAGGAATTCGGTACCTTTTCTCTAGTAGGGCTGACTGGTAAAGATCTTTCTATCCTGAAGTCAATCAAGGACTAGAGAAGTAGACGAATTCTTTAAATGTAAAAAAGCAAATAAAGACTCCAAGGACCATGAGGAATCATGGAAACATAACCCCACCTAAAGAACAAAATAATATTCCAGTGGCTGACCCCAAGGAAATGGAGATCTATGAATAGCCTTAAAAAAAAATCAAAGTAATCATATTAAAGAAAATCAGTGCACTACAAGAGAATATCAATAGACAAATAAACAAAATCAAGAAAAAAATGCATTAACAAGATGATAAGTTCAACAAAGTATAAAAACCATTTAAAAATTCTGGAGTTGTAGAATAATACAATGACTGAACTAAAAATTTAATAGCTTCTACAGCAGATACAATCAAGTCAAAGAAAGAATCTGTCAACTGTAAGACACATATTTTGAAATTATCCAGTCAAACAAACAAACAAAAAATGTTTTCTAATTCTATATTATTTTTAGGAAATCACTGAGTGAAATACACATTGTGTTTTGGGAGATCCAAAAGGAGCAAAGAGAGAAAAGAGCACAAAGCTTATTTAAAGGAACAATGGCAGAAAGTTTCCCAAATCTAGGGAGGGAAATTAACATACAGATTCACTAATTAAGGAACCCAAAATAGGCTGGTAATCAGGAGATATTCACATAGACATCATGAAGAGTCACACTGTCTAAAATAAAGACCAAAAAAACTATTTTGAAAGCAGCAATAAAAAAGCAACTTGTCAGATACAGACATCACCAGGCATGGTTTATTTTTATAGGTTGGACACGAAGCCCACCAAAATCTCCTGGTATAATGGTTCTGCCTAGACCTGCAGGCTTGTTTTATGTGCTGTGCTCTCTGCAGGTTTTCATAAAAATGGTTCGACCATTAATTTAATTAAATAATTGACTTCAATGATTTTCCTTCTACTGAAATTGTTACTTCTATAGAAAGTAAACAAATTGGGTTTATTGGATTGACATCATTCAATAAGGTCTATGCATTTCCTTTTCCATTCCTCTTCAAAACCTAAGAGAAAATGTGAGATGAAGAATTTGATGGAAAATATAACATGACGAAGAGGACTAGGTACAGGGAAAGCACTTTCAACAACAGTAGCCTCAAAGTACTCACTTTCACAGCCTGTGGAGATGAATAAAATTTTTTTCTTCTTAGCTTCTCCTTTTCAAGATCTTAAAAATGAATTAACCTCCTATGAGAACAAGGTTTGAGAATATCTTCACAACATTCTGAAGAGCCACATTCTTCTGTCCACAGGTCAATCATACTCTGCTTTCTCCAAAATTGTGGGCATACCCGGGCCATTTCCAGGAGCCTCTGGGAATAGTCCTCACCATCCAGTGGCAGCTGCATGTAATCGTCTCCAGAACACAGATGGGTAGGATGCAATTAAAAGACAATCCTGGACACACGTTAGAAGCCTAAATGTGTGTAAATGATTATTAGGAATAATAAATGACATATGAAACATAAATCAATCTCTAATTATCCAATAGAAAGTTCACAAGTGGACATCCATATGTATCTCACACGATATAATCTAAAGAGCACATTATAGAAATGCCATGTGACCCCGTAATTTCACTTCTAGGAATTTACCTGAAGAAAACAAAAATTCCCGATTCAGAAAGATATATGCACCCCTATGTTTATTGCCATATTATTTAAAATCGCTAAAATATGGAAGCAACCAAAATGTCCATCAATATATGAATAGAGAAAGGAGATGTGGTACCTATACACAATGGAATATTGTTCAGTAATAAAAATGAAAGAAATCCTGCCATTTGTGAAAACATGGATGGATCTAGAGGGTATTGAGCTAAGTGAAATAAGCCAGGCAGAGAAACACAAATATCATATATGTTTACTTATGTGTGGAATTTAAAAACAAATCAAAAGAAACAAAACAGCAATGACTCATAGACTCTGAGAAGTGAGGTTACCGTGGAGGAGGGTTTGTGTGGATGACTAGAGAGGTTGAGGGAGATAAAGGGACATGAAATTCTCAATGATATATATTGGTCATGTGATGTAGCACAGCATGAGGAATATGACCTATGATATTTTAACATCTTCCTACGTTGATAGATAGTAACTACACTAGAGTGGGTGAGGATTCAACAATATGGGAAACTAGTGAAGCACTGTGTTGTATACTTGAAATCAATATGAGGTTGTATAGAACTACACTTTAATAAAAAAAGTGACCAGACTGATTAAAATACATAAAAGTAATTCATCAAATACAGGTGAATTATTCAATTTTCAGTCTCTGTATATTTATTCAAGGTGATTTTCCTTCCCATTGAATTGAATTAATAGTCATTTCTACACTTGAAAATTATTCATTGTACTCCCAATAGCATGTATCAGGATACGTATTACTTGAGTGAATAAAGCATTTATATTATAAGGCTTCAGAGATTTGTATAGTAATATAAAACAATCTGGTTTAATTCTCAGCATCACAATTATTTAGTATTTTAAACTCATGTTCTTTGAAGAATGAAGTTTCTCACATGTAGTATAAAAATTTATTTCTTTGCTGATTTGAGTGTAACATAACTGACAAAATTTCAGAAAGCAATAAGCCAATATATTGGAAATTTTAAAACATTCTGTAAGAATTTGCCATTTGAGGTATGTTATGTAGGACAGAATAAGGAAAGCCTTCCAAAAACCTTGAATAATAGTTACTAATCTGGAGGGAAGATGATAGTGATTACAAACTGACCTGTATAGATAAATAGATGATAGAAAGAAGGGTAGAGAGGTGAAAGACATTGCAAAGCAGCAAAAGAATGATAGTTGAACACAGAGAATATATATATATATAATATACATATATATCTATATTCTTCTTTAAAATATGGAGATATTTGAAAGAAATAGACTACATCTTTTTATTTTCCAGACTTTGAATTTCTTCTCAATCTCTTTCTCTCTCTCTAATAAAGTATGTGTCAACTTTAATAAGCATAATTATAAGCTTTTAGACAATTGGCTTATTGTCACTAATTTAATCTACTGGATAAGTAGAGCAGTGCATTAAAATATGGGATAAATGTTAATAGTCTATCCAATTATCTCTACTATTCTGGTAACTGGAGTTTGGCTAAAGAACATAGGTCCTTCACATAGTAAATACAGCCAAGGAAACAGGTAAGGCAGAGATGTTGTAAAGTGAGTGTTGGAGTCAGAAAAGTCTGAGTTTAAAACCAGCTCTTCTCCCTTCTTCTTTGCTCTTCAGCTAACTTGTTGACCTCAAACAAACTGTGTCTTATTCTCATTAAAGGTAGGAACCATAATATCTCCTAAAGTTTAACTACCATCAACCTACAAATATTATGAGAATATTTCACACTGGGTCATTTTCATTTCAGTTACTCATCATGTATAGATTTTATGTTAAACACTTCCCATTAGAGCCTGAATCAACTACTAGAAATGTAGAATTAGGAAAAAAACCAAAACTTAAACCCATACAACTGGTGTGAGACCTGGTGTTTGAAACCAGTGAAAAAACTGTCCCAGGCAATGACACCATTAATCTATAAGGCATATTGGCCTATGTGATGATCATTTCAAATGTGAATTCCTTATGAGGAAATTTTACAATTTTTAAAGTTTTCAAAAGGGGGACTGCCAGTCTTTCTTTCAATTTCTCTCAGAGCTGAACATGACATGTTTAAATAAATGTACTCAGTAACACCGTTATTGTACCTTTGGGGGTAATGCTGTTTGCCCAAGCCAGAGAAGACGTACATCATCTGAGCTCCTTAGGTTATAGGCTCTTGTGTCTGAGATCCACACAGATGCCTTAAATGAACCCTTTGAATGGTAAAGGTCAATTTGTTTCATAAACTCATTACTTCATTAATTTAATAATCAGGTACACATATTCGCAGATAATACATCCAGTTGTTCAAATTTTGTGTCTATTCTTTGTGTTTTAAATGGGTCTCCTTCACCTGTATGCTGGAAATGACTGCAGAATTACCCTTGAGGCACCAGCTCTCATTGGGAAGAAAGGACTGTAACCACAGAGGCTCTGATGATAATTACATGGTCAGGCCCACATTTTTAGATAAAGCAGAACATGACGTTTTACATATCATGAGAATGGTGCTTTGTTCATCAGAAGACATTCTCAAAACCTGTCTGCATAGGAAACCTCGGTTAAACCACCTTTCAGGCCTTGATTAGAGACACTAACAGGAAAACCTGTTGTTCCCCTCTTTCCAAGGTCAGAAAATACAACCTTCAAGTTAAAAAAGAAAACTACAATTTTCAAAAGTGAGTAATGTGTAGTTACTGTTGTTCTTAAGGTCTCCCATCCCCTCTAGTCTCCTTTATACCATGATTTACTAATACATTTTTTATTCACTCAGGATTTTTATTTTCTCAAATGGACATGAGATTTTATTTGAAATTATGGGTAGACATATCAATTCAACAGTACAACTTAATATTTTCATTAAACAATAACTTCATTAATTAATTAAATGAATAATGTAATATTTGAAGACATTAGTAGGCACAGAGAATTCTTATAGGTTATTTTACAGTAATTTCTGTGTTATCAAATGTCACAATAGTAATAGTCTGTGTGATAAACCAAATTCCAGTGTAGAAAATAAAGTGTGGTGATAACTTTTCTTTGTGCTGTTTCTATTGTTTCAAAATTCTTATTTTCAAATTTCCTTTATTTACTGTATATTTGGAAAATTCACAGGACTATGTATGGTGATGGAACTGAGGAGAATATCATCATTACGCCAAAATAATAATATAAAATTAAATTGGGATATATCCCAAAACATCTTCATTTTGTGTACAAATTTGAAAATGGACTACTTTAGAATATTCTGTGGGACTGGCTTCCCTTCCTTCCAAGAACATGTAAAGACATTTTCACTAACTGAAACATTTGTGCTTTGCTTACTATCTGCCCTTTTTGGAATTTCTGGTTTATCTAGAATATTTTCTTTTAAAAATAGTACCATAACACAATAATCTTTTCAATTATCAGGCAAATTAAGCAAAGCTAAATAATCAATCAGCTGCCAAAGAGAACACTATTTTTCCCCCTTAAAATTGATTATTTGAATTAAAGTCTATTAAGTATTCAACAGAAACTTCAAATTAATATTGATAAGGTATTATTGGTTATAGAATAAACATAAAGGGATCCACAGTTTCTGTTTACCTACATCACCTGAAGATAACCTGATGTAACCCTTATAAAATATAAAATACAGCCTAAATGTATGGGAGAAATCAATGTATTTTTTAACTTGAGCAAGAAAACACCTGATAACAGTTATTGAGATGTTAGCTTTTGGGGAACATCTAGGAATGATAGGCTGCTGAGGATGTCATTCTTGGTTGTCTCAACAAGGATCACTGGACGAGCAAGTTTCAGTGGAGTGAGTCCAGGGGTCACTGTTGGTTAAACAAGGCCTATTGTTCAGAGATCTGGAAAGATTTTCCAGCTGGTCACATAAGTGTCCAAGTCCTGGAGGTCATTCGATGTCCATTCTTCTTTGTTTCAGCTTGGCAGAGACTGTGATAAAATTTAATATCTTCTTGGCAAGCACGACATTATGAAGCTCTGTAACCTAAGGCATGGGCACACAATGAGATGAAGATCCTGGAGTAAGACATTAGGGTGAGAGGGGCGGAGCTCAAGATGGTGGCGTGAGCAGGGCGGTGGAAATCTCCTCCCAAAACCATATATATTTTTGAAAATACAACAAATACAACTATTCCTAAAAGAGAGACCAGAAGATACAGTACAACAGCCCAGCTACATCTACATCTACAAGAACACAACATCTCATGAAAAGGGTAAGATACAAAGCCGTGACCAGGCAGGACCCAAGCACTCCCCCAACCCCAGCTCACCGGTGGGAGGAAAAGAATCAGAGTGGGGAGGCAGTGGAAGCACAGGACAGCTAAATAACCAGTCCTGGTGATCTGCACTGGAGCACAGACGCATATCGTGTGGTGTACTGGAGATTAAAGAAATGGAAGGGCAGGATCTGAAATAGAGACTCTAAGTGGGTCCCCATAGCCGGCTCCCCTGGGACAAAAGAAAAGTGGGTACTTTTTAAAAGTCTTAAAGGGACAAGTGCCCAGCAGCTGAATAAAATTGTCTCAGCACATTCAGCCCAGTGGACTTGGAGTCTTGAGGAACTTTGGGCCCCCTGAACCCCTGCAGGGTGAAGCAGCCCGGGGGCCCCTCACGGCAGTAAGCAGCCTGCCATTCATTCCCCCTGGTTGGTGCCTCAAATGGATGGGCTGACCCACCACAGCTGCTGAGCAGGAGGAGAGTGGCCATGCCCATGACAATCACACAGAGTCATCTCCCAGCACGTAGCTAACCGGACGGGCAGCAGAAGGTGGAGCAAGGACGGGAAGGTGTGCAGGGGCCCATCCTGGCAGTAGACCGCACCCAGCAGGGCGGCTATGCCCCTGCAGTGCTCTAGGCTAGCCTGAGGGCCGCCCTGCCCACGGCAGCTCAGGGGATTATAACAGGGACTGCCTCCCGGTGTGCAGGTAATTGGCAAAGGCTGCAGAAGCCAGAGCAAGGTCCGGAAGGCGTGAAGCGGCCCGACCTTGCTGTAGAACTTACCCAGCATGGCTGACACACCCCACAGTGCTCTAGGCCAGCCTGAGGGTGGCCCTGCCCATGGAAACTCAGGGGATTATCCCAGAGACTGCCTCCCAGGGTGTGGGTAACCGGCAAAGGCTGCGCAAGCTGGAGCAACGTCTGGAAGGTGCAAAAGGCCAGACCTTGCAGTAGAACACACCTGGCATGGCTGCAACCCCCCTCAGTGCTCTAGGCTAGCCTGAGGGTGGCGCTGCCCATGGTAGCTCAGGGGAGTATCTCAGAGACTGCCTCCCGGTATGCAGGTAACTGGCACAAGCTGCAGAGAAGGGCAAGGCGAACAAGCAGGAATGAACTTTGTTCTCCCAGCTGACACACACGCCACCAGCCTGTGACCACTTCTATCATCATGAAAAGACAGAAGAATCTGCTCTAGTCAAAAACCACTCAGACAACTCCAGAGAGAGGGCCTGGTGGGATAGATTTAAACAATCTTCCTGAAAAAGAATTAAAAATAAAAGTGATAACCATGCTGATGGACCTACAGAGAAATATGCAAGAGCTAAGGGATGAAGTCAGAAGGGAAATTACAGAAATGAGACAACAGATTGATGGCCTTAAGAACAGACTGGACAAGGTGCAAGAGACTGTTAATGGAATAGAAATGAGAAAACAGGAGTACACAGAGGCTGAGACAGAGAGAGATAAAAGGATCTCTAAGAATGAAAGACTATTAAGAGAACAGTGTGACCATTCTAAACCGAACAATATTCGCATTACAGGGGTACAAGAAGAAGAAGAAGAGAGAAAAAGGGATAGAAAGTGTCCTTTAGGAAATAATTGCCCAAAACTTCCCCAAGCTGGGGAAGGAAATAGTTTCTCAGACCATGGAAGCCCACAGATCTCCCAACACAAGGGACCCAAGAAGGAGAACACCAAGACATATAATAATTAAAATGGCAAAGGTCAAAGACAAGGACAGAGTATTAAAGGCAGCCAGAGAGAGAAAAAAAATCACCTACAAAGGAAAACCCACCAAACTATCATCAGACTTTTCAACAGAAACCTTACAGGCCAGAAGAGAATGGAATGATATATTTAATGCAATGAAACAGAAGGACCTTGAACCAGGAATACTGTATCCAGAATGATTATCATTTAAATTCAAGGGAGGGATTAAACAATTCCTAGACAAGCAAAAGTTGAAGGAATTTGCCTTCCACAAACCACCTCTACAGGATATTTTAAAGGGCTTGCTGTAGATGGAAGGACTCTTAAGGCTAAATAGATGTCACCAGAGAAAAATTCACAGCAAATAAAGCAGACCATCCAAATACCAACTAAAGGCAAAAAATAAAATGAACTATACACCAAAACAGTCAAAGGAAACACAAAAGAGTACAGAATAAAACACCTAACATATAAAGAATGGAGGAGGAAGAATAATAAGGGAGAGAAATAAAGAATCATCAGACTCTGTTTATAATAGCTTAATAAGAGAGTTAAGTTAGATTGTTAGATAGTAAAGGAGCTACACTTGAACCTTTGGTAACCACCAATCCAAGCCTGTAATGTCAATAAGTACATATCTATTGATAAGCACCCTAAATGTAAATGGACTGAATGCACGCATCAAAAGACACAGAGTAATAGAATGGATAAAAAAGCAAGACCCATCTATATGCTGCTTACCTCAAACCCAAATATATACACAGACTAAAAGTGAAGGGATGGAAAAGATATTTCATGCAACTATAGGGAGAAAAAATCAGGGGTTGCAGTACTTGTATCAGACAAAATAGACTTCAAAACAAACAAAGTAACAAGAGATAAAGAAGGACATTACATAATGATAAAGGGGTCAATCCAACAAGAGGATATAACATTATAAATATGTATGCACCTAACACAGGAGCACCTACATATGTGAAACAAATATTAACAGAATTAAAAGAGGGAATAGAATGCAATGCATTCATTTCAGGAAACTTCAACACACCACTCACTCCAAAGGATCGATCAACCAGACAGAAAATAAGTAAGGACACAGAGGCACTGAACAACACACTAGAGCACATGGACCTAACAGACATCTACAGAACCCTACACCCAAAAGCAATAGGATACGCATTCTTCTCAACTGCACATGGAACATTTTCCAGAATAGACCACATACTAGGCCACAAAAGGAGCCTCAGTGAATTCAAAAAATATTGAAATTCTACCAACAAACTTCTCAGATCACAAAGGTATAAAACTAGAAATAAATTGTACAAAGAAAACAAAAAGGCTCACAAACACATGGAGGCTTAACAAATGCTCCTAAATAATTGATCAATGACCAAATTAAAATAAAGATCAAGCAATTCATGGAGACAAATGACAAAAACAGCACAAAGCCCCAACTTCGGTAAGACACAGCAAAGGCAGTTCTAACAGGAAAGTATATTACAATCCAGGCCTATTTAAAGAAGGAAGAACAATCCCAAATGAATAGTCGAAAGTCACAATTATTGAAATTGGAAAAAGAAGAACAAATGAGTCCCAAAGTCACCAGAAGGAGGGACATAATAAAGATCATAGAAGAAATAAATAAAATTGAGAAGAACAAAACAATAGAAAAAAAACCAATGAAACCAAGAGCTGGTTCTTTGAAAAAATAAACAAAATAGATAAACCCTTAGCCAGACTTAAGAGAAAAAAAGAGAATCTGTACACAAAAATAGAATCAGAAATGAGAGAGGAAAAATCATTACAGACTCCACAGAAATACAAAGATTTCTTAGAGAATACTATGAAAATCTATATACTAACAAGTTGGAAAACCTAGAAGAAATGGACAACTTCTTAGGAAAATACAACCTTCCAAGACTGACCAAGGAAGAAACAGAAAATCTAAACAGACCAATTACTAGCAATGAAATTGAATCGGTAATCAAAAACTACCCAAGAGCAAAACCAGTGGGCCAAATGGATTCACCACTGAATTTTATCAGACAAATAGAGAAGAAATAATACCCATTCACCTTAAAGTTTTCCAAAAAATAGAAGAGTCGGGAATACTTCTAAACTCTTTCTGTGAAGCCAGCATCATTCTAATACCAAAACCAGGCAAAAAGCCCATCAAAAAGAAAGTTACAGACCAATACGCCTGATGAACATAGATTCCAAAATACTCAACAAAATATTAGAAATCGAATTCAAAAATACATCAAGAGGCTCATACACGAGGATCAAGTGGGATTCATATCAGCGATACAAGGATGGTACAACATTCAAAAATCCATCAACATCATCCCCCACATCAACAAAAAGAAGAACAAAAACCACATGACCATTTCTATAGATGCTGAAAAAGCATTCGACAAAAGTCAACTTCCATTCACGATAAACACTCTAACAAAATGGGTATAGGGGGCAAGTACCTCAACATAATAAAGGCCAAATATGACAAATGCACAGCCAACATCATACTTAACAGCGAGAAGCTGACAGCTTTTCATCTAAGATCGGGAACAAGGCAGGGATGCCCATTCTCCCCACTTTTATTCAACAAAATAGTGGAGGTCCTATCCATGGTAATCAGACAACACAAAGAAATACAAAGCATCCAGATTGGTAAAGAAGAAGTCAAACTGTCACTATTTGCAGATGACATGATATTGTACATAAAAACCCTAAAGACTCCACTCCAAAACTACTAGAACTATTATCTGAATTCAACAAATACAAAATTAATACACAAAAATCTGTTGCTTTCTTATACACTAACCATGAGCTAACAGAAACAGAAATCAGGATAACAAATCCATTCACAATTGCATCAAAAAGAATTAAATAACCTAGGAATAAACCTAACCAAGGAAGTGAAAGACCTATACACTGAAAACTACAAGACACTCATAAGAGAAATTAAAGAGGACACTAACAAATGGAAATTCATCCCATGCTCTTGGCTAGGGGGAATAAATATTGTCAAAATGGCTATACTACCTAAAGCAATCTACAGATTCAATGCAATCCCTATCAAAATACCAACAGCATTCTTCAATGAACTGGAACAAATAATTCTAAAATTCATATGGAACCACAAAAGACCCCCAATACCAAAAGCAATCCTGAGAAGGAGGAATAAAACAGGGGGAATTACGCTCCCAGAATTCAAGTTCTACTACAAAGCTTCAGTAATCAAGACAATTTGGTATTGGCACAAGAACAGACCCACAGACCAGTGGAACAGAATAGAAAATCCAAACATTAACCCAAATATATATGGTCAATTAATATTTGATAAAGGAGCCTTGGATATACAATGGGGAGATGACAGCCTCTTAGGCAGCTGATGTTGGCAAAACTGGACAGCTACATGTAAGAGAATGAAACTGAAATACTGCCTAACCCCATACACAAAAGTAAACTCAAAATGGATCTAGGACCTGAATATAAGTCACAAAACCATAAAACTCTTAGAAAAAAACATAGGCAAAAATCTCTTGGATATAAACATGAGCGATTTCATTAACATATCTCCCCAGGCAAGTGAAACAAAAGTAAAAAAAAAACAAGTAGGACTATATCAAGCTGAAAAGCTTCTGTACAGTAAAGGACACCATCAGTAGAACAAAAAGACATCCTATATTATGGGAGAATATATTCATAAATGACATATCTGATAAGGGGTTTACATCCAAAATATATAAAGAGCTCATGCACCTCAACAAACAAAAAGCAAATAATCCAATTAAGAAATGGGCAGAGGATCTCAACAGACACTTTTCCAAAGAAGAAATGCATATGGCCAACAGGCGCATGAAAAGATGCTCCACATCACTAATCATCAGAGAAATGCAGATTAAAACCACAATGAGATATCACCTCACACCAGTGAGGATGGACAACATCCAAAACACAAACAACAACTAATATTGGTGAGGATGTGGAGAAAAGGGAACCCTCTTACACTGCTGGTGGGATTGCAAATTAGTTCAACCATTGTGGAAAGCAGTATGGAGGTTCCTCAAAAAACTCAAAATAGAAATACCATTTGACCCAGGAATTCCATTCCTAGGAATTTACCCTAAGACTGCAGCAGCCTAGTTTGAAAAAGACATATGCACCCCGATGTTTATTGCAGCACTATTTACAATACCCAAGAAATGGAAGCAACCTAAGTGTCCATCAGTAGGTGAATGGATAAAGAAGATGTGGTACATATACACAAAGGAATATTATTCAGCTATTCAGCCATAAGAAGAAAACAAATCTTTCCATTTGCAACAACATGGATGGAGCTAGAGGGTATTATGCTCGGTGAAATAAGCCAGGTGGAAAAAAGCAAGTATCAAATAATTTCACTCATATGTCGAGTATAAGAACAAAGAAAAAAACTGAAGGAACAAAACAGCAGCAGACTCATAGAACCCAAGAATGGACTAACAGTTACCAAAAGGAAAGGGACTCGGGAGGATGGGTGGGAAGGGAGGGACAAGGGGGAAAAGGGCATTATGAGTAGCAGACATAATGTAGGGGAATGGCACGGGGAGGGCTGTACAACTTAGAGAAGACAAATAGTGATTCTATAGCATCTCACTATGCTGATGGACAGTGACTCTAATGGGGTATGTGGTGGGGACCTGATGATGTGGGGAGACTAGTAACCATAACATTGCACATGTAATTGTAGATTAATGATACCAAAATTAAAAAAATGAATGAATAAATAAAAGATATTAGGGTGAGCATTACTGGGCATATCTTCAGAAATGAACTTTTGTCTTCATAAACATGTTGGTGGCCTAAATGAACATAACACTTGCTCAGCCATGTTCATACACATCAATTTCCTGAGTAATTAGCAAAGTTATTAATGCATATGTAGCTTAAAAGAAGCTAGAGCAACAAAACTTATACAAATAGACTTCAAAACAATGAATTTAACAAGGGACAAAGAAGGGCACTGCACTATGATAAAAGGATCATCCAAGAAGAGGGCAAAACAATTGTAACTATATATGCAGCCAACTTGGAAGCAGCCGGATGTGTAAAGCACATGCTAACCGACATGAAGGGGAAATCTGACCACAATACAATATAGTGGGGAACTTTACATCCTCCATTTCATCATTTAAACATCAAGATAGTTTGCCAAAATATTTTATATTTTGTTTGTTGACTATTCTCTCAATCTCTCACTTTATATGTAAAAAACATCAAAATTAGTAACTTCATTGTAAAAATTTTTTAAACTTATTTCTGTCAACTTGATTTACTGGATTCCTAGAGTAATATATGAAATATTGAACTTATTTCAATAGTATGTACAATTATCTCTACAAGTCTGGAAGTTGTTGTTTGGTTAAAATTGTATATTTTTCTTTAAACAAGTAAAATTGAGGAAGTACCTAAATCAGAAGCTAAACTGGAATGAGTGTTGGAATGCAAAAGGCATGAAATCGAAGCCTTGTTTCCTAAATTTCATAAAATATGTAAACAATAATACCCACCCCTAAAATTGTATAAATATTGAACTATGATATCGTGTTAATACTTCAAAGTAATTGCTTGCTTGATAATGATAGTTAATTATAATTTATGGATTTTAACTTATATACTCCCCATAAGAGCGTTACTTAACAATTAAACGGTTAAGAAAATGTAAGGCTGAGATCAGAAAAAAACAAATTGCTCAATTCCATTCTGTAAGCCTTGGCAAAATGTCCACAGGGAGTTACACCGTTGATCTCTAGGTTACACTGGACTATAATATGTAATCTGCTTTCCTTGTGAATATATTTCACTACCTTTATTTATTTCTTTATTGTTAAGTGTATTTTCAAGTATAGCTGATACACAATATTATACTGGTTTCAAGTCTCACAGTGATTAATAGTTACTCACATTATTGAATCCTCACCCTGTAGTGCAGTGACTATCTGTCAGCACAGAAGGATGTTAGAGAACTATGGACTATATTCTCCATGTCACACTTCCATCCCCGTGACCAACTTATATTATGATTGAGAATTTTGTGTTTCAAACGGATGACTGCCAGTAGTTTTGAAAACTCAGGCTCCTGCTCAAACACCTGCCGAGCGAGCCATAGACAATTACGAGGCTCCACCTGGCAGGCCTCCCTGGGAAAAGCTGCTGCCCTCACACCAGCGTGGCACAAAGAGACATTGCCTTCTAGGAAGGGGCTTGTGGGAGTGATTCAGGCCTGCTGGGCTGGCCATGCTCTTCCATGAATTTCCACATTTTGGCCAAATGCTTTCATGCAGAGATCTCTTTACCTGGCGTTTTCACAGGAGGCTTCCTCAGGGACCTTTGCCAAGTCTTCCTTATGGGCAGTAGGGGACAACATCTTCAAGTCGGCTCTTTGCACTGTGTGTCAGAGCTCAGTATTTCCCAATCCCAGCCCTCCCTTCTCTTACACCCACTGGCTGCAGGTCCATGGTCTTGCAAGAGACTTTTCTTTCCAGCTCTCAGTCCTAGTATGTGCTGCACATCTGTGCCGATCCACTTCACACTGACCAGGGGGCCACCCCAGGCAGGGAAATGTCCAGTCACAGTAGGTGACAAAGGCTTGCCTCACACTTTCCTTTTTGGCTTGTAGCTTTAAGGACTTCTTAACACCTGGCTGCTCAGCTCTCTCTCCAGCTCAGCTGGACCCTTGCCCAAGTCCGCTTAGTTTCTCTAAAAGCTGAATAGCACTGAAATAAGTCAACTGCATTTTACAGATGCAATCATTGCAGTCATGTCATTCATCCACATAAATCATCTGGGCTCCTGGGAATACACAGTATTATCTCTGATTTTCTGGTACACAGCCTGCTGTAATTGGTCCCACTGACCTGCGCTGTGGAGATCATTACCTGCTGGGGATCACCCTTGGGAAACTATCTGAATCTTAGGTCCATGCTCTCAGGGGGCTTACAGCCTCTGGGGGCCTTAAAGTTGATGGCATACGTTTGTCCACATTTTTAGATAAAGCAAATCATGACCGGCCTATTCCACAACCTAGAAATCATGTACTTTTCATCTAAGTTCTCAAATCCTGTCTGCATAGGAAAATTTGGTTAAGCCATTTGAAGACCTTGACTTAGAATGAAGATAAATTTTTGTTTCCCCAGGATTAGAGGCATACAGTGTTCAGGAGTAAGTTGGTTGTGGTTACTATTGAAATATCTTCCCACCTTCTTTCCTTCCCTTTTGTAATCTGATTTTTCTGCAATCTTTTTCTTCACTTTGGAATTCCATTTTGGTTTTAAAAACGGAGATGGATTTGAATAGAAAGTATTGTTAGTGTATCAGTGCAGTGGACCAAGATATTTTATTCTGTATAACAATTAATAATCTTATTCAATTAGTAAGC